>JARLTB010000013.1:8962500-9010000 GCA_030141615.1 Unio pictorum | reverse complement strand
AAACCAGAGCCCTGTTTTTCTATAATAAATCTGGACATTGTTCTTTAAACAATTTTTTAAGTTATAAACCTCGTTAAAAAAGTAAAATAATAAGCTGAAGTACATGTAACATATGAATTTTTATTTTATTTTTGGCAATCCAGGGGATTAATGTTCTTATACAATGTTTTCCATATCAGTCATATACAGACATCATGTTTTGCATATCAATTATCAAGATTGATTGATTAATGAGATAAGATTGTAAGGATGGATTGATGGATGGATGGATAAAATACCATATTTAAAGTTAAAATACTAAAGGATTGGATGTGTTGTTCTAATTACATGTTCGATTCAATTGATTTGAAATAGTTATGGTATTGGGAGAATTGTGTTGAAATGAGTGATGAGTCCTCTACACATAACAAATGCTGCATATCAATATCTTATTTCATTACAGATCAACAGCCCAGCTATTCACAATGATTCCAAAACTTGTCCACATATAGCAGATTAAAATGGTACACACAGTGTGGCTTGGCAATCCAAGATACCACAGAAGACTGGAATGAGGATTCCAACGAGTACCTTCAAATGCCCATGCTCATGCTCACTCCAAAGGAACAATTCTACATTTTCAAAGTTGCACAAGTTTCTAATTGCACCACATAAAACCACAGCTGATATATAATGTAACATAATCCATTACAAGGCCTCCAAAATAATCACAGGTAGTTGATATAGTGTGTAAATCCATTTTACCTTTCTAAAATCATATATTTTATGTTTACTACAATCTGATTTGCAATAATATAATTTCCTCTGCTGTTTTGTATCCATTATTTCATCTTAAGTCATCATCTGCCACCTTGGTAAGTGCCTGGACAAGGCACTCTATTGCTAATGTTTTGGCATTATATAACTTTGGTATGTGCCTGGAAAAGACAATTGACCCCAATTGCTTTGGCAATATATACAAATGGTATGTGCCTGGATATGGTGGTCTGTCCAAATTGCTTTGGCATTATATATATAAAATTGGCATGTACCCCAAAAGGGAGTTTGTCCAAATTGCTTTGGAATTATATAACCAAGGCATATCTCCACAAGGGATTTTGATTGGAACCAGCATAGGTCAAGAAACTTCAATATATTTTGATGCAAATTTTGCATTTAATATTTTTGTCTACAATTATGTGTGCGTTTCACTATTTTTGTCTACTTTGTCATGGACATTTATTTTTCAGTGTGGACTTATCGTGGATAGTTATTGCCCTTGTGGACTTATCGTAGACAGTTATTGGCCTTGTGGACTATAGTACCTTCATGATCATGATGACAAAGCCTACTATACATATGGCATGTACATCATTGAACATGTCATTTATCTATGTTTAAATGAGTTTGTAAAGCCTACTATGGCATGCACGTCATTGAATATATTAGTGTAGTATGCCTTAATCATGTCCCAAAAAAACCATTCAACACATTTTTAATAAATTTATGTACACTAAACTGACCATGATGTAGTGCATACTGACCCAACTGGAAATGTGATTGGGAATATAAAATAATTTTTCAAAAGGTAATCATCATTATAAATGTAAAGTTTGTAGGTTTCATGGGTCTTTTATTCTCTTTGGGTTTTATAATCATAGCCACAGCAAATGTCATAATTGCTTTTCTACAACTTGATTTCAAAATGTCTGTCCTTGTTTTAGAATGGTGAAACCAATTTGTCTCCTATTTCAGGTAATTTTGTATTTTATTGTTTTTTTTTCTTCCAGCATTTCTTTTTTAATTGTATAAACTTCTGTATTGATTCAGAACAATAGAAGTATACTACTCTACTTTTTGTATATTGTTTTCCAGGTGGCATGATGACATCTTGATCCAGAACGCCATTATAATGTTATTGAACTCTTACATTTTTGGAAACTGATCTGTGATTGGCTGAACAATGACAATCCAGTCAAGTGTTTTATCTGTGGTGGCCTGTACAAAGACATCTAGATGAATGATTTATTTGTGGTGGCCTGATTTATATATGGTGGTCTATACAAATACATCTAGATGAATGATTTATTTATGGTGGCCTGTACAAAGACATCTATATGAATGATTGATCAATGGTGGTCAATACAATGAGATCTATATGAATGATTTATGTGGTGGCCTGTACAAAGACATCTAGATGAATGATTTATGTGGAACCTGTACAAAGACATCTAGATGAATGATTTATGTGGTAGCCTGTACAAAGACATCTAGATGAATGATTTATCTATGGTGCCCTGTACAAAAACATCTAAACGATTGACTTATATCTGAGTGTTTCATTTGTGGTGGCCTGTAAAATGTTCCAAATGAGTGATTTATGTGTGATGGTCTGTACAAAGATGATCCACATGAGTGATTTATCTGTGATGGTCTGTACATAGATGATCCAAAATGAGTGATTTATCTGTGATGGTCTGTACAAAGATGATCCAAATGAGTGATTTATTTGTAATGGTCTGTACAAAAATGTGAGTGATTTACCTGTGATGGTCTGTACAATGATGATTAAATGAGTGATTTATCTGTGACGGTCTGTACAAAGATGATCCAAATCAATTATTTACCTGTGATGGTCAGTACAAAGATAAGTTATTTTAATATGTGCTTGATTGTTTCACAGATAGTCAACATTATTTACATGAATGGACAGCAGTATAGTATAATTAAGAAATGGCATCATAGGTTAAGAAAAATCAAAACTGCCAATGATTGTACATACAATTTATATTTATGAACCTATTTTAAATGCAGACTAGAATCTACAAATGTATGCTACATGTAGAACTAATATGCTTAGTAACCAGTATTTAGTTATACCCAATCATGTATATTAGTGGTCTAACAGTGATTAGGTTATATTATTTCAACAGTACTTGGATAATCAAGGACAGGTCCACTTCACTATATTCATGACAAGTACAATAACAGAACATTGATGACAGAAGGAAACAACTCCTGACAGATTGTGTAAATGTAAATTCTTTTTTGAATCTCTTTTGCATACCTTATTCAAGTTCTATTATGTTTTTTCATTATTATTTTTATGATTATGATTTCTTTTAAGTATCATTCCCACTGGATTGTTTTTGTAAATTTTGTGTGGTTTGAGTATCATTCTCACTGGCTTGTTTTTGTAAATTTGGTATGGTTTGAGTATCATTCTCACTGGCTTGTCTTTGTAAATTTTTTATCGTTTGAGTATCATTCTCATTGGCTTGTTTTTGGTCAATTTCGTATGGTTTGAGTATCATTCTCACTGGGTTGTTTTTGTAAATTTTGTATGGTTTGAGTATCATTCTCACTGGCTTGTTTTTGTAATTTTTTTATGGTTTGAGTATCATTCTCAATGGCTTGTTTTTGTAAATTTGTTATGGTTTGAGTATCATTCTTTTTGGCTTGTTTTTGTAAATTTGGTATTTTTTAAAAATTATTCTCCTTGGCTTGTTTTTGGTCAATTTGGAATGATTTGAGTATCATTCTCATTGGCTTGTTTTCGTAAATTTGGTATGGTTTGAGTATCATTCTCCTTGGCTTGTTTTTGGTCAATTTGCTATGGTTTGAGTATCACTCTTTGGCTTGTTTTTGGTCAATTTGCTATGGTTTGAGTATCGATCTCTTTGGCTTGTTTTTGTAATTGTAGTATGTTTTGAGTATCATTCTCTTTCGCTTGTTTTTATACGTTTGGTATGGTTTGAGTATCAATCTCTTTGGCTTATTTCTGTACATCTTTTATGGTTTGAGTATCATGCATTGGCTTGTTTTTATACTATTGGTATGATTTGAGTATCATTCTCTTTGGCTTGGGTTATTAACTTTGGTATGTTTTGACTATCAATCGCTATTTGGCTTGTTTTTGTACTTTTGGTATCTGTTGAGAATCATTCTCTTTAGCTTGTTTTTGTACTTTTTGTCTGGTTGAGTATCACTCATTAGCTTGTTTTCATACATTTGGTGTGGTTCGAGTATCAATCTCTTTTGCTTGTTTTATACTTTTGGTATCTTTTGAGTATCAATCTCTTTGGCTTGTTTTTATACTTTAGGTATGATATCGAATCAATCTCAACAATTGTAGGTTCTTTGCACATTTTCTCCAATGGTTCCTCCTGGATCCTTGATCGTGCAGGAACCAATCAATACGGTGTATCTACGCACGCTTAATCAATTATTGTCAAGAATAAATTTTAAACTCCCCTACCAGAGTGGACACTTGATTGATTTACGTGGCGAGGTTTTACTGATAAACCTCAATGTGAAATCGTAAACGACTTTTATGGTAAACGACATTTTCATCTTGATTCACGAATTAATCGGATAAATAATATATATGTACCAGCACGTTAAGGTTTTTATACACGACAAGGTAGCACTGGAAAATGCAATAAAATTAATATTTACACAGTCTCCATTCAACATCGTTGATATAGTCATTGATGGATTTGGTGACGAAGATTTTTTATTGACGCAAGAACAGTTAGATAGATTGCAGCTAGAACATATTTCTATGATCACGTGTGACCGAGATTAGATTATAAACTACGCGCATTCCTGCATTAAACTTAAAAAAATATGATATGGTTCTGAATAAAATCTGATTTGAGTAAAACAGAATATTTCTTTACAGATTTGATGAATTTGATCTTGTTTTAACCCATTTTAGTTGAAATATCATTGAAAATCTGTCAAAATTGTAATATTTGTAGGGTAAACCCCGAGCCATTCTCTAAATGATTTATCAATAAATCGGTAAATTTGCCATGTTTTGCTCATAAATCAACAAAAATCGGATATATTTTTACTAGAATATACAAAATAACAGACCAAATATACCCATTTAAGATCCTCGATGCTTGCGTACGTTTCGATTAATCTGTTATCCATGATAAATAAAATTCGTTTGCTGTCAGAGTAACTACCGATTCGTTTTATATCAGTAAACAATATTCAATATTGCTAGAGCAACTAAATATCAACAATAATGCACCATGGGGTGAATGGAGAATAAAAAAAGAGAATATGCTCGATTATTCTGAATCAGATGTTCCAATCAAAGACATTTACCGTAGAAATTATCGGATATTAAAACCATCGTCTTCACCATCAATATTCGATACCGTAGCTAGACACAAAACAATTGGACCTGGAGGATCAGGAAAGACGACACGTGCGATTGAACTATTTCAGAATTCAGATACAATCGTTTTCACACCTACACACAGACGTGCGCGAGAAATGACCCAACGAGCAACACGGTCATGTACTTATCACAGCTTTTTCCGATGGAGCGGAGACGCACGGAATCCCGATCGGATGGAAGATAAATATATTCCGAAGTTCATAGTTTGGGATGAAATATGTACGGTATCATTAGATAATCTAAAAAATATTTGTTGATTGGTTGTTGTCGAAAAACACTGCTGTAATAATGTGTGGCGATCATGGTCAACCACCACCCTTTGTTGGACCGTCTCCACACGAATTGCTAAATAGATAAATTGACTATTACGAAGAAATAGTTGACGATCAATAAGCACTTTATTCAACATTGAGGGAGTTTATAAATTTAATCAGATTACAACCGAATAAACTTCAATGTGCGGTTATGCGTAATATAATCTCAGAAACCTCCTTGAACGACTTTTGGGATACGTTGAGACCAAATGAGCTGATAGTTGCAAGTAGAAATCTAGTTCGTGACACACTTCAACAAACATTATTTCTGTTACATAAAGAAAAATTTGAGAGATGCAGGTACCATTATGTTATCGCCCAGCAGATACGCGACGACAGATTATTCTCGTTGACATACCAGGACAGACGGAGAGAAGAAATCTCATGCTGAATGATATTGTTTTGGTTGATGTCAATAGCGCTTGATCGGATTGGACGCTAGGATACGCAATGACGATACATTCATCTCAAGGAATAACTATTTCTGATACAGTTGTCTGGATTGTGGACCATCATATCGAGTGGTCAAATTTAGTTTATCTTGCGGTGTCTCGCGTCCAGAAAATATCAGCTACGTAGAATTGTCGTGGATGCGTCGGAAACCACTGGCAGTGTTAACAATGCTATAGTAAGAAAATAAATAGATGGCTATAAACAATGTGATAAAAAAGTAAACGCGACTTCGATCTGGACGTGCAATTTTACGTGTTACGTGTCCGATGTGCCATAGGAGTTGACGACGAGGGTACTGGTGGTAGTAGTGGTGGAAGTGGTAATGGGATAGCTTTGGTCTTCTTTTCTTTTCTCACTTCTGGTTTCCTTTCTTTCTTTTTCACATAGCCATCATCTTTTTAACCCAAGTTTTGAGTTCTTCTCGTTGGGGAGTGGGGGAAGGGGTCAACAAGGAAGCGGCAATCTTACTTGGAATGGGAGTGGTAGTGGGTGTTTGAAAGATATCATGGGGTTCTTCTTCCTTAGGTAATGGTGGGGTGACGTCTGTTTTTGCCTCTGTAGATGGTGAGAGCGACGGACTATTCATCAGAGCCTTCAAATCGGACAGGGTAGGTAGAGCTGTTTGTTCCACAGCTTTTCGATGAAAGAGTTGTAATCGTTGCAAAAGTTGACCGCACTTTTGCGATTTTTCGGTTTCGGACAAATCGTGGCGATGCATCAAGGATTGTAATTCGTGTTGTAATTGGGACATCTCGGTCAAATCAGGATTGGATGGTAAATGGGGGGTACGTTGTTCTTGCCAACGATGTTATTCCATCCATCGTTTGTAAGGAACTAAAGTCAGTTTTCGTCCTTCCATGGGCTTCCAAAGGTTACGTCTGAGTTCGTGGTGCTCCATGGGTCCCTTTTATCTTCTGGAAGGATCAACTTTGGGATATCCCTCGTGCCAGGGTATTTACCAAACCTGGCAATAAACCCATGCCGGCTTTCGCTAATCCTCCCAACATAGGAATAAGAAAGGGAAAAAATCCTCCGCGTTGCACCAACATCTTTTTCTTTTGACGAATGGATATTTTCTTTTGAACCATTTGACGAAGAAAGTGCCGATGTTTGGCTAAGCATTTTTTCTGGTGTGCAGACAAAGGTATCGTGCCTTTCAAGACATTCAAACAACATTCGCACACGGTATCGGTGACATCTTTGGAGGCCATTTTAATGATTTGTTTTCGCATGGGTGGAGAGGCTTTGGACAGGACAGACAATATGTCTCCGTGTTTGACTAAACGAGGAGGTAGTCCTTTCCTTTTCTTTCCCTTGGGGATTGAATAAGAATGTTTCCTGCGAGGTGACATCTTTGTTTGTTTGTTCCACAATGCCACTGGTGTCAATGACTTGGAACACACACCCTTTTATCTACTTTTTTCCCAACAGTCGTTTTATATATGGGTCAATTTCCTCTCTTACAAAAGAAAGAATAAAAATTCCTCCGCATTGCACCAAGATCTTTTTCTTTTGACGGACTGGTATTTTCTTTGGGTCTTTTGACGACGAACGTGTCGATGTTTGGCTAAACGTCCTTTCTTTTTCTTTCCTTTGTGGGGTGAATAAGAATGTTTTCTGCGAGGTGACATATTTGCTTGATCGTTCCACAATACCACTAACGTCAAAGACTTGGAACACACCCTCTTTTATCTACTTTTTTGGGGAACTACCGCTTCGTTAAAAAGGTGACGATGTGTTTCCCAAAACTGCCAAAGTAACCTCCTTTTTGGTGACTCTTCTTTTTCTTTAAAGGGCTACGTATTTGGAGGGGATGACGTCGATATTTTGTTTTTAAGCCTTTTGTAGGATAACGAGATTGTCTTTTTCCTTTTCCTTTTGGACAGCAGAACGACGAGGGTTGTGGTGTGCACGTTTTTGAGGAGGCATCCTTGAGTGATCATCAGTAGCACATACAATACTGATTCCCGTTGTTGTCCTCAAGTCATATTTTTATACTGGAATGCGACGCCACTGATTATCTTTGCGTCGTATCAACTTCATGACAGGTAACACATGTCGTGAAGGGGTTCGTAACGGACTCAGTCGGGACAACTCTTGGTTGGACAAATCCAGTAGACTCTTTAACATGCCAGATCTTTCTTGGACTTTGACTTTGGGGGCAGGTACTTTGTGAGCAGCTGCTACTGACGCTAATGTGGACGAGGGTGTCACCACCGGTGGAGGAGACGTTTTGGGAGACGCAGATTTCCAATGTTTCATCAAATTAGGAAGAACGTGTGTCAAATTGGATTTGGCTGGCATCACCCGCAACGCAGAAGTGGAAGCACCTGAGGCTACTGGAAACGCGGTCCCTGAAAAACGTTCTTGTAGATCTTCTCTTGCAGGTCGTGATTTACGAAGATAAGGTTGCGTCCTGGCCGAAGTGACTTTTTTGCGGGTGACCGCTTTTTTCTGTGGACTTTTCTTGTTCTTGGCACCATTGTTCTTTTTCTTCGGGGTTAGTTTGGGGTTTTTCTTCTTGGGGTGAACTTTGGAAGCATTGAGATCCCATTTTAAAATGGAACGAATGATGACACCTCCTAGAGAACCACTACCTCCAGGTTTCAATATGATTTGCTTTTTGGTTTGAGTGTCGATGCGAGGATCGGCCAGTTGCGTCAAGGCTACTTTGTTTCTGTTAAAAAAGCGTTTGGTTTGATGTGGAATGTGAATGATGCCTTGCAGTATTTGACGAGCTGTCACCGTAACCCATCGTAAGACTTCTTTGAGACTGGCTTCTAAGACGTGAGCACGTATTTGTGGATTTTTTTCGCGTCTGATACCGTAAAAGGCACGAATCAATTTGATGGGAAGATGAGACTGAAGGGACGTCATACTGACAATGTATGAGACAAGGTCAAAGTGACCAAGGTTTTTATAGATTTTTTTAGTGGTTCATATTGTTATGTCGACGACGAGGACTTGTACACGACAGGTCCTCCGTCTTGGCACCAATCGTGAAACAAATCGGTACGAAATCGCAAATAATCGGGGGTAGTGGGTTTTAAATCCACGAGTAAATAGGCGTGTGGCGTTTGAGTGGCATTATCGTACGCATGAGTCAGCCAAGGTGTTCTTAACTGTTTGGATAAGACTTTCACTTGTGATTTATCTCGAGGACTTTTAAACAAGACCACGTACTGAGCATTGAGACTAATGGTACGATGGGCTTTACTTTGTGTAAATAAATTTTGTGTAATGTAAATGATACTGGCATTACGATGATGCCCTTTACGCGTAAACCACAGTTTAATTTCTTCTTCGTCTTCTCCTAACATGTCGTCAAAAATGACCCAATGAGTTTGACTAGGGTTAGACACGACCCCCTCCTCTTCTCTAGGAATACCTTCTACAAACACAATGGAATCACCTTGACTTTCTTGTAAGAGGCTGTATGCCGATTGCCACTCTTTGTAACACCACACGATGCGTTGAGGTGGACGATCGATCAAATGATGTTTATGTTCGATCAAACGTTTGACAAATTCGGTTTTGCCTGAACCGCTCGGTCCAGCAATTAACATGTTAAAAGGATGACGAAGATACAAGGCTTCCCAACTAGCATGATCTAAGTGTTCGTCAATGACTTTGAATGTCGAAGAGGAAGGAGTAGTAGAAATAGCAGAGTGAGCCATAGTAGTGTAGGGTATGACACTATTAACACAAAAACAGACAAGACAAGAGGTTTTTATACTTTTTTAAAGACACGTTTATTTGAATGCAACACGAAAGATAAATATACATAAAAGCCAAATGGATAAATACAGGAATAAAATACACATGGAAACGATCAAAGTGGCATATAAACAAGTCACTGTACAACATTGTTTGGGTAACGAAGGTGTCCTAGAGGTAGTGTGCAATGTTCTTATAGTCTCTACATGGGGTACAGTCACATACGTGTCCTCTCGAAAGGGTCTTTGTGGGGGAATGTCAATGAAAGTTCTGTCTTGAACAGAGGGATTGTCCTCGGTGACAGATTCTTTTTCTTCTTCTTCTGGAACTGTCACTAACACAGATTTAAAAGTGACTTTTTTCACTCGACGATAGATTTTACGAACACAACGCTTGGGCATAATGGGATGCTTCATTTGTCCAAACCTCAAAATCCCAACTTTTCCAGTCACGTACATCTGTACAATGAGGGTGTAAATCACAAGCTACACACACATCTTCGTACACCGCTTCCATACATAAAAGTTGACGAATCTTTCCTGTAGAGACGTATCCAGATGAAAGCGTAAGGCTTTTAACAGAACGAGTCTCTCGTGGACATTTAACGGAGTCAACATACTGTCTTTTTTGGTAGGTAGTGTTCGTAAAGTGTCCACAAGGAATCGACAGGTAAACGAAATCCCAGAAAGCACGTCCCTAAAATACACACTACACGTCGACCATAATTCGTGGGGCACAGTTCCTGCAATAAGTCTTCGTAATCCTTTACCGTGTGAATATTCTCATTGATATCCTTCCACGGAATCTGTTTGATCACAAGTGATAAAGGTTGTGGCATGGTCGTTCTATTTTATACTTTTTTAGGTCGAAGACCATCAGTGCATATTCTTCAAATCTCCCCCAAAAGTGAAAGTGATTAATATAACGTGTAATTTCGTCCCACTGCCATTCAGGGTAACGATTAAGAAGGATCAAAAAATTTTCAGATGTAAACGTACCAAATTCGAAACAGTGGAAAAAGACACCCTTGATCCAGTGAAATCTAACACGTTGGTTAAATTTGGCACTTTTCTCTTGTGAATTTCACGACACAAAAGTTCTACAGTCACCCATTAAGATTTATCTTTAGCAAGGCCTTGCCAAACGTCCTTGTAGATCTTCTCTTGCAATTCGTGTGGTAATTCTCGAATATTATGTTTTAGAGAGGGCTTATATACTGGTCTAGGTTAGTTACACGACATGGAGCAGTATTGTCACTTTCAATCACTAGGTCCTACTAAAGGTAGGTATTGACAATTCGGAGACCATCGAGCATGTTCCAGGTAAGCGGAATCTTTATGTTCCAACTCGTAAATGGATACACCAGAACTGAAACACTTGACTTTATCCCCTTCGCCCAAGTAGAAAATTCCGGCTCTGGCTAATTCTTCCAGAGTTGGTCCAGGCAGATATTTTGGCCAATTATATTTAAAGGTTTGGAATCGACTTTTAAAGTGACAGTATTCAGGCAAACTCGTAGGGAACGAATATTCGACTCTTCTCACTTCAATTCGATGCAGGTACGGTGCAATTCCTAGGAGTCCAAGATAACGTGTGGCACCGCTTTCGCATCCCTCAGGTTTGACACGCACAGCATCACTTTCCAGGGTAGATATAGGGGTAGTAGTCATAGCAACGTTCCAACGATATCCTGCTGAATCGCTGAGGTCACAGTGTCTGGCATCACCACAATCGTAAGGTTTAGCATCGCACTCTTTAACGCAATTACAATGGTAACCGCAAGGACACTTACAGTTTCCTTCCGGACAACTTCCATTGCAATGCATGGGTCTTATCCATCTAGTACTTTTCACACTCGGGGAAGGTACATTTGTTTTACAATCCCCAAACTTGAATGATGCCTGTTTAAATGGATTCATCTTCTTTCGCTTGGTCGTTGTAGTTACAAATGAACTATTGGTCTTGGACAATGTCCCTTTTTATATGCTGCCCAATTTCGACGTGACCGTACGGTAGATTGAAGTGATTGGGAAGTCGTACTCTTTTTTGGTACAGGATATGATAGACTTTTTCCAAAGGTCGGCTAACGATTTGGTGTGTGGATAAACGTACGATCTTGTGCGGCTCGTGGGTGGTCAATTTAAACGTTTCATCCTGTCCCGACTGTATGGCTTCTTGAAGCACGTCAAAGTTCACCACTCGACTGGTGCGATAATTGAGAGTCAATCCTTTCACTTTACATTCGGCATGCATTTCTCCTTGGGGGTTTCGGTATTCGTAGCCGTAATTTTTTAGGACCGCCACTTGCAAAACAAAGAATCTTGTCGTCGGGATGTTCATCGGTCCAGACTCCTAAACGGTCTCCTTCGATGACAGGGCTACACTGGTTCGGCTGGTGAATGTAGATGCAACTGTCCGTGTCAAAATACAGCACACGATCTCCTAACAGTTCTAACACTTCGTACAATTTTAAGCGAGCGTGGGCAGTCACGTAAGCCGCAATGATGACATTTCCAAATTTGTCGGCTTTCTACAAAGTCTAGTTCTTCTTCGTAATTGACTAAGATCAAGTCCTCACGAATGACGTCCACTTGTTTCATGACTTTGGTTTTATCCTGAATCATCTGGAAGTAGCGAGACGGTTCGGACAAATACTCTGTCTTGGGTAAAGACGGTCGTTGTGCCATTTTACCCCACAAGCAATTTAACATCACTTTGGCAAACGACCGCCTTCCTTCGTTTTTCTCGATGTGGTCTAAAGTGATAACTCCGCCATCGCCGGTCCCAAGCCCGGGTGGAAAAGGAGGAGGGTTGGGCGTGGGGCTAGCAACCCGACCCTGTAAAACCCAACTTGCTACAAAAACGTCGACAAAAGAAAAATCAGAAACTGAAAGCCTGTGGGAGGAAGGGTCTTCTCCTGGAAGACTTATGACGCTATGTGGTAAAAGCCGCGAGCCCGCGGAAGCTATAAAGCAGACCACCCTTCTATCAAACAGGAGTATTAACATCGCAACATGGAATGTGAGGACAATGTATGAGGCAGGAAAAACAGCACAGGTAGCAGCAGAGATGAGAAGCTACAACATATCCCTACTGGACATCAGCGAAACGAGATGGATTCAATCTGGCCAAAGAAGACTGATGACAGGAGGGATACTACAGTATTCAGGACATGTGGAAGAGAATGCGCCTCATACACAATGGGTATGGCTCATGCTGTCAAAGCAAGCATATAATGCACTAACTGGATGGGAACCACATGGGTCCAGAATCCTCACTGCAACATTTAGGACCAAGAAGAAGAAAATAAAAATGAACGTCATACATTGAAATGCTCCAACAAATGACAGCGAAGAAAAAGATAAGGACCAGTTTTACAAGAGACTACAGAACATAGTAGAGAATTACCCAGACAAAGACATCAACATCGTCATGGGTGACTTCAATGCCAAAGTTGGGTCAGACAACACAGGGTATGAACATGTTATGGTGGTCCATGGCTTAGGGGAGATGAACGAAAATGGGGAGAGATTTGCAGACCTCTGTGCACTGAACAACCTGGTCATCGGAGGTACCATCTTTCCCCACAAGAGAATCCACAAGAGCACATGGATATCACCAGACCATGTAACAGAAAATCAGATTTACCACATCTGCACAGCCAAGAAGTTCAGAAGATCCCTGCAAGATGTGAGGGTGATGAGGGGAGCAGATGTGGCATCTGACCACCACTTAGTTGTTGCAAAGCTTAAACTTGAGCTGAAGAAGAACTGGATGGGCCCAAAAGAGAAGAAAACAAGGTACAACATCGGTCTGTTGAGAGATGCAAATACTAAAGAAGAATACAGACTTGCTCTTAACAATAAATACCAGGTGTTAGAAGAGCTGCTTGAAGACGAGGTAGACAGCGTGAACAACAGATGGAAGACAGTAAAGGAGGCAGTAAAATCAACATGCCAAGAAGTACTAGGCCCCATGAAACACCAACAGAAAGAATGGATTTCAGCCAAAACATTTTGCAAAATCCAGGAGCGTAAACAGAAAAAAGCAGCAGTAAATAACAGTAAGACAAGAACTAAGAAAGTACAGGCACAAAAAGAGTACACTGATGCCCACAGAGAAGTGAAAAGAACCATCAAGATAGACAAGAGAAACTACCTTGAAGGACTGGCAGCAAAGGCAGAAGAAGCGGCCGGAAGTGGAAACATGAAGAAGCTGTACGACATCACCAAGAAGCTTTCCGGCAAGTACAGTAATACAGAAAGACCCGTAAAGGACAAGCAGGGAAAGACCATACCAAGTACAGAACACCAAATGAATAGATGGGAAGAACATTTTGAAGAACTGTTGAACAGGCCAGCACCACGAAATCCCCCAGAAATCCAGCCAGCCAACGCAGATCTCCCTATATGTTGTGACAATCCCACCAGAGACGAGATCAGGAAAGCCATCACCCAGCTGAAGAACGGCAAGGCTGCTGGGCCTGATGACATACCAGCAGAAGCCCTCAGAGCAGACATAGAGACTTCAGTGGAAATGCTATACCCAACTGACTGGAAGGAGGGACACCTCATCAAAATCAAGACCAAGATCCTCAAGATTAACTATACCAGTAACAACCCAATCACACTGCAGGGAAGTCCCCTGGAAGAGGTGGAGTCCTTCACGTATCTAGGCAGCATTTTCAACCAGCAGGGTGGCACAGACGCAGATGTCAAGGCAAGGATCGGAAAGGCGAGAGCAGCTTTCATTCAGCTCAAGAACATCTGGAGCTCCAAACAAATTTCCTTGACTACCAAAATTAGACTGTTGAACTCCAACGTGAAGTCAGTCCTACTGTATGGGGCAGAGACTTGGAGAACCACCAAGTCCACAGTAAAGAAAGTTCAGACTTTCATCAACAGCTGCCTAAGAAGAATTCTCCAGATCCGCTGGCCAGAAACCATCAGCAACAACAACTTGTGGCAGAGAACCTCCCAGCTTCCAATAGAGGATGAGATAAAGAAGAGAAGGTGGGGTTGGATAGGACACACCCTACGTAAGCCACGAACCAACATTACCAGACAGGCATTGAGGTGTAACCCTCAAGGCAAGAGGAGAAGGGGACGACCAAGAAACACCTGGCGACCTTGAGGTAGACATCACTAAGATGGGTTACACCTGGAGTCAGCTTGAGGGGATGGCACAAGACAGAAGCCTCTGGCGATCTTTTGTGGGCGGCCTATACCCTGGCAGGGGTGACGGGCAAAACTAACTAACTAAAGTGATGCCTTCCTCCTCCCGATATTTTTCTTTGAATATCTTTTGGTCTTCGGGAGTGTGACACCAGGAAGGATAGCCACTAGCTTCTTGTTTTAGTTTTAAAATGGCATCCAAGTAGTCTGCAAAAATACCTTTCTGTGTCTCGTCGCCCTTGCGGTATTGTTGTGTCTTGGGAAGGTGGTAAATTTCATACACTTCTAACAGTCGGTATCCCAGGTCCAGAGCTTTAAACAATTCCACGCTCACACACGTTCATGTCAAGGTGCGTTCTTCCTGAGTGTGCTGACAAGGTTAGTCTTGGTTGCACGTTTCGGCACAAGCTCGACACAAAGGAAACATCAGTTTTCCTTGGCAATGGTGAGGTAAAACGGGATGGTACAAGTCTGTGGGAGGCAAGACTTTGCACTTGATCAATCCTACGTACTGGTGTATGTGGTCCACGTCAATGTGTTCTGTCATCAATTATGGGTGCCCTACGGGAAAGTGACAATATTTGCACAAGTAAGGATACAGCGAACACACGTCCAAATATTTTATTTCTTCTCCTTTCTCCTCGTCTGCTTGGTACAGCAAACAGGTGGCATTCGTTCGTCCTCCGTACAAACTATTCCGGGGGTTCAGGGGGTCCACCAACTTGTAACTTTCTACGATGCGTTTAAACTCGGGATTGGTTTTCAAACGTTGATCGTAGTCGTGTTCCCACATTTCCACTACCTGGTATCCTTGCTGTTCTAACTTCAAACGTCGTTGACAAGTGGTCTGGTACAAATCTTCCATAGTCCGTTGTAAAAACTGATTTTTGGTGTCTCGTTGAGGGTAGCACATAGGACATCCGTGAAATAAGCATCCGTTAAATTCGTACACGATCTGAGGGTTTTATAAGTCCCAACCATCCACCGAATACGTTCCGATGGTCTTTTCACCTCCTACGTTGCGAGCGTGTTGGATCCATTTGTTTTCCTTGTCGCACAAGTAATGGAGCCAGCGTAGGGCTTTGACCGAGTATTGACGTTTGACAAAATTTGTCGTTTGAGGACTGATAACAGCTAGAGTATTTTCAGGCATGAAGCGTTTTCGGTACACTAAGGAACATGCTTTGGCAATGGTACAAGCTTCTTTCAAAGGATCGATTCCTCTGTGTTCCATGAACAATTCTCGAAATTTTCCACAGCAACGTCGTAAAATATCCACGTCATATCGACAGTACTTTAACATTTCTTCTTGGAAGTCAGATGGGTCTGAGGCGTGAGTCTGGTACCAAGCATGGAAAGCTTCACGTTGTTCGGTGCGCATGTTATCGGGGTCGTAGTCGTCAGCCTCAGGCAAATGGGGTAGAAAAGCATGTTGATTGGCTTCAGTATTGAAAAAGTGTGGAAAATAACCTTTGGCCATTTCTGTCATTCCAAACTTTTTAGGCATTTACTCAAAGGCATGGCCAAGTAACACATCGAATCTTTAAACTGTACTTGTCCTACTTGCATAGAAATGATTTTGGCTCCGTTCAAAGTTACTTGAGGCCGTTCGGTACTTTGTTCCGCATAGTATCTGAGCAGAAATTGACCATCGTATCTCGAGAAATTGTGAGCCATGACCGTGGCATGGTGATGACAATCTCCGTAACGTTCGATGTCTTCTGGACTCCACGTTTCGTCGATGGGGTTTAGGATCCATTGGGCAAAATCGGCTAGCGTGTTTGGCCCTCGAAAGATTTTTTCACGTCCTCCAGGAATCTTGCTGCAGTGAGGGCAATGACTAAAGATAGGTTCTTGGATGCACTTCTCGCACGCACGGTGAGCCATGCAGAAATTAGGAATGTGAATACCAGTCTATTACATGCATTCGAAATCAAAAAAGATAAAATTCCTTTTCTTCTGGGTATCTTCTGGTCGGGGTTGATATTTTTGAATGAAGCATTCGTGCTCCATGTCCACGATTTGGTGACAAATGTGACATCGTTTCTTCCCTCGTCAAACGTGAAACTTGGCATTACTGGTACGTATGCCTTGTCCACAAGTAGGGCACAATCTCAGAAGCTGACAAGTGCTTTTCTGTTGTGAACCTTGCGGCCCAATTTTCGAAGAGTTGTCCAGGCTCTTTTCCATTCTATCGTCTCGTTCTTGTTGGCATACATTTGTCCCACGACGATGGCACGGGCTAAACACATCTGGTCTTGAGGATTGTTAATTTGGACGAGGCTTCGCTTAATGTTGCGAAGGCTGTCCACCAATAACACTTTTTTGCGTCGTCCGGTCCCCTGAGGAAGAGACACGTGAGTCATGAACAGTGTGGCTTTTCCATCGGTGATGTGAAACTTGTCGTTGGATTGTTGCACATGTTGAATTTTGTCGATGACTTTGGAAGGTGTTAATTGTGATGGGCTAGTGAACTCGATCCAAACGGGAGACTTCAAATTATCGTGATGAATAGAAAGTCTCAAGCGATCGTCTTCTTTGGCATGACATTGCTGTTTCATTGCAGTTAAAACAGAATCCCACACCTCGGTAATGAACCCTTCTGTATTCTCCAAAGGTACATTGGACTTGAAGTCTTTAAACTTTACGGCATACGTGTAAGCTGTTGTTCTAAATTTTCGAGAGGAACGCTTTTCCGTCTCTCGAATGTGATAGTAATTTTCAGGATTTACTAAGGGTGGTGCACTTTGCTTGGACGTCGATTGCCTGGGTGTGGATTCGGGCTCACTCATGTCATATTCAAAATCACAGGCACATGAATTTGAGCCAAGACTTCATCTGCTGTGCTAGGCGATACATTACGTTTCTGTCTCTTACTGTCTTCTCCTTTCTAGACAACATGATGCGGTCTTTTCATCTTGTCTTCAAAAAGTCAAATGACTACCTTTTAAAGACCATAACCCCTATATATTCATGTCCGATCCGTGCATATATAAAGGGTCAGTGTCTAACCTTTCAGTATTCATTCTATTCTCACACTGACCAGTACGATGGAAGAACCTACACAAGTTGAACTTCTCATCAGAGCTTTACGTGGGGTCATACGAAAGTTTTCTTCAGACAACTCGACTGACTACTCTCCCTCCTTTCGAGATAAAAGTCAAGATACTTGCTATATCTGTAAGAAGAAAGGACATTGGGCTACAGAATGTCTAGATAGTGACAAAAACAAAAACGGTACTAATAGAGACAAAAGTCAAGATACCTGTTATTATTGCAAAGAGAAAGGACATTGGTCCAAACTGCCCTAAGAAACAAGAGGAGCACGAGGAGCGGAAAAGGAATTCTGAACAGGAGGAGGAGGAGGAGGAAGAGGTAACCTCCCCAAGGAAGAACCCCGACACGTTCACAAAGACAAGAAAAGAAGACGAAAAGAAAGTGAAGTGGAAGAAGAAAAAGAAAAACCCGTGACAGTAAAGAAAATAAAAAAACAGAAAGAGTGAAACAGAAGAAACCCATGAATTTTTTTAAAGTGGTATTGTGTTATGTTATGTTATATTGTGATATTGAATTGTAACGTTTGTACTAGAATACACCAGAAAAAAAAAAACAAAGTGTCTCTTGGTTTTGATTTTATAGAATAAGAACCTACACTCGCACTAACATTCACTCACAGGTACATCATGGGTTTTAAAAAAGGTCTTGAGTTTTCATTGAATTAGGCGATTGAAATAGTATTTCATACATTTGTTTCAGACTCCTTAACTCTGCAAAAATATCTAATAGTACCGTCGTGACCGTCTGATTTTCACTATTTTCTTTCTGTCCTTGGTCTTCTTTCTTCTCTGTTGCCGCTACTGTTTCTTCCTGGTGTTTCCTTCTTGCTTCTTATTCCTGCTGTTGAATAAGAATCTTGTTCTTCTACTTTCTGTTGTTGTAAAAATTTCTCCAATTCTTCTTTTAGTCTTTGCTTAAAATCATTGACGTGTACATAAGAAGAAGCAGAAGGCAACGAAGGTTCCGGAATAAATTCTTGTGATGTTAGGAAATCCACAATATCCCAGTTAATATCAACTTCTTCTGGATGTAGATTTGTCATGACTTTAGTTGTCACTGCTGTCCCATTACTTGCTGTCTCTACTACCGGCTCACCCCAATTCATCGTCTTCTTAGTGTCCGCCATTATTGACAACTCTGTCACATCGATTGACTGCGCACAGGCGCTAGTACCTCTATATATAGAAAGATGACGTCACAGACTGCTCTCTTCCGATTGGATGACTGTGACTGACTTTTGTAATGCGTGTTTGGATTGGTCGATACACTCAATCCGTTTCGATCCGCACTTCCCCTATAAACAACCGCAGTACACCGCATTCGCTTCACCTCTTTTTCATCACAAGATGTGGACCAACGTAGAATCTTCTACCCTTGTTTCTACCATGCTGTTTCGGACTGACATACCCATGTATGTCAGATCATCGTGGAGTGTCATTCATATGACGGATACAGCCTTTTGGAAGAGAAGAGTATATGTGGAAAGACAAGGTTGCTTAAAGAGAGTTCTCTTCTATGGACCCACAGTGAGGAGAAGTTTAAGGAAGAGAAGAAGATATGTGAGATGTCCTCTGTGTTAACAAGATACTGTTAACATTACACATAACGGCCCTTTTCAAGGCCACTCATATGCCTCAAAAAGATATTAGCTTTCTTTGCCTCCATTTTCCCCTTGTCACTAGACAGTCCCATATACAAATACAAATAACATTTCCCATGTTCAATAATCCTATGTCCCTATACAGTCCCACCATGTTAAATTTCCCTTGTCCCTATACAGTCCCACCATGTTAAATTTCCCTTGTCCCCATACAGTCCCACCATGTTAAATTTCCCTTGTCTCCATAGTGTCCCACGACCTTTTGTCCCCATAGTGTCCCAAGCTGTTTTTGACTGGATTTCCCATTGTCCCCATAAATCCTGTCCCCATAGTATCCCAAGCTGTTTTTGACTAGATTTTCCATTGTCACCATATCGTCCCATATTACTACTAATCTGCCTTTATTTCATACATTACACGCATTATTTCCCTAAAGACAAAACAAAAATCAATATATTACAGGCTATTTATTTGAACAATACGGTACAGTTTAAATAAAAATGTTCCTAAACAATTATTGCCCTAGTTAACCTATATTCACTTGTTGTTTAAACAAGACATACTTGTTTTAATAATAATAATAATAATAATAATAATAATAATAATAATAATAATAATAATAATAATAATAATGACTTTATTTAAAGAGGGTAACATAATTAGCTAAGAACTAATCTACCTTGAGGCCCTCATACAAGGAATTTATTTAATTCAGCAGCATCTCAGAAGCCACTGGATATATTGGGTTTGGAAGATGGAAATAGAGTGGGTATTTCTAATCTCAACTGGAATACTGTTCCAGAGCAAAGTTCCAAAGTATTGGAAACTTTTCTTGAATAATTCCTTATTTGGTTTGGGAATTTTATACTGTTTTGTAGATATTGATCGCAGGTGGGGTGTATTACCAGGTATCCTATACTGGAATAGGGATTGTAAATATTCAGGAGCACTATTATTGGATATCCTGTACATTAATTTGGCTTTTCTTAAACATATTCGGTCTTTAATAGGTAATATTTTTAACTTACCAGCTAAATTTTCCTTGCTTTCTTTCTGATTTGATATTAGCCTAAATGCTCTTTTCTGAAGATTTTCCAACTTTGATATGTTTTTATCATTTGAATTACCCCATACTGTATTACAGTAGTCTAAATAAGGTTGTATGTAACTGTTATAAAATAATTTTCTGTGCCTTTCAGGGAGAAAATGTCTTATCCACTGAGAAGCCATAAACTTGAATTGACCTTTTTACTGATATGTTTGATATGATCAGTCCATGATAGATTATTATCTACCAAAACACCAAGTAGTCTGTCGTGACAGACCATTTGCAAATTTGTATCCTTCCATGTTAGACATAGTTCATTACTATTAAGATTTTTCCTGTTTTTTCCTTGTTGAAATAAGTAATATTTCAGTTTTACTAGTATTTACTACCATGCCATTGCATGTGCACCAGTTTTCCAGCTTGTTTAATGTATTCTGTAAAGAAATTTCGAGTTCATGCTTTGTGTTTTGGATGTCTGATAATGTTGTATCATCTGCATAGAGATCTGTAGATGATATGGAGTCTCTTAGTAAAAGTGGTAGGTCGTTAATAAATAAAATAAATAGTAATGGACTTAGGATTGAGCCTTGTGGCACTCCATATATAATTGTTTCAGGTTCGGACAAAACGTTATTTATATAAACATGTTGTGTTCTCTCACTTAAGTATGAAGTAAACCATCTAACTGTTTTTTCATCGCATTGGTAGATTTTTAGTTTCTTCAAAAGGATTTCATGATCCACCATGTCAAACGCTTTCCTGATATTTACAAATACAGATCCTATTATTTTACCTTGGTCAAGTGCTTGAAGCCATTGATCAGTTAGGGAGATCAAGGCAGTCCACATGAATGTTTCTGTCTAAAGCCTGATTGATTAGGGTGTAACAGCAAGTGTTTGGTTAAATATGACATGAATGAGTCATGGACATGTTTTTCAATTAATTTTGACAAGTTTGGTAGTATTGAGATTGATCGGTAGTTATCAGCATCATTCTTAGATCCAGATTTGGAAATAGGAGTTAATTTTGCAGATTTCCATATTTTGGGGACAGATGAGGTTGCAATACTTAAACTGATTATGAATGTTATGCTATCTAAAATAGCAGAGGCAGAAGATTTAATGAGTCTTGGACCAATCTGATCAAGTCCTGTAGCTTTCTTGGTATAAAGTTCACTGAGACATTTTTTAAACAACGTTTTTTGATACTGGTGGGATAGCTAAACATACTTCCTTAGAGATTTTGCTGCTGCAGAACTTTTTCAGTTCACTAAAGTTGTTTTCTATCACTGGTTCTTTTAACTTTGTGGAGATACTGGTGAAAAAATCATTGAAAACATTTGCAATGTCAGTTTCATCAGTGACTATGGTGTCATTTACCAGAAGTGAGTTAATTTTACTTGTCTGATTGGTGTGTGTTCCTCCAGTGAGTTCATTGAAGACTTTCCAAATGGAGATTGTGTTGCTCTTTTTGTTTTCAAGCAATGACTGATAATACGACTTATTAGCTATTTTAATCATACTTGTTATTTTATTTCTCCATACTGTATATTTTGCATGGTCTCACCTAGCCTTGAATTGGTCTCGTGTTTTCATAGCATCTAGTATTTCAGTAGTAAGCCAATTAGGTTGGACTTCATTCTTTACTCGATGTACTTTCAGTGGTGCATGCTTAGAGACTACATCCATAAATAAGTCAGTCCCCACTCTCAGAGCTTCATCTATGTCATCCAAATTTTGGATCATATTCCATGGAACTTTATATAGGTCATCAAGAAACTGTTCTTCACTGAAATGTTTGAACGATCTGTAAGTGATCGTTTTGTGTGTGTTTTTCTTGTTTCTCTGGCATTTAACCTTTCTTGTCAAAAAAGTAGGATAGTGGTCACTAAGACCAACATTTGGTACATTACCACAAGCCACATTGTCTGGTAGGTTGGTATAAATGTGATCAATAAGAGTGCTTGATTTTTCTGTTACCCTTGTGGGCTCATTTACCATCTGGACTAGGCCTAATGATTCAATAAATTCCATCCAGATGTCCCTTATTTGAGTTTTGAGAATGTTCTTATTTATATCACCAAGTATATATGTTTCTTTCTCCTGTGCAAGAACATTTTCCATTTGTTTCAAAAAATCATCATTCCAGATTGCTTTGGAGAAAGGTGGCCTATAAATGAAACCAATTAGGAATGATTTGCATTATTTTGAGAAATTTCCACCCAGACACTCTCAATTTCATGTGACTCCAAGTCAAGTCGCCTTTCTGCATTTACATCTTCTCTAATGTATACAACAAGACCTTCCAGCGCTGTCTCTCTGTCCCTGCGTAATAGTTTATTATAGCCTTGACGGTGAAATAGATTATCATTGTGGTTAGCATTTAATTTAGTTTCAGTGAGTCCTAAGATATGTATATTATTTTCATTAGAAGACAACATTAACTTAATCTGGTCTATTTTTCCCAATATACCTTGTACATTTAGGTGACCTATGTTAAAACCTTTTGAATTTCGTTTCATATCGATTATATGTATGTTATCATGCAGTGGGGCACACAATGAGATTGTCTCCGTACTACTTTTATCATTCTGACATCCTATATCTGTATTTAAATGGTCATATATATTAGCATTTTCCAAGTCACAAGCAGACAATGAAAATATGTTAGCTTTTGTATTTACAATTGTGTGCAGTGAACAGTTAGAGACAAGGGTGTCACTTGGTACATTTAGATTTGTTGCTGTAAATGAAGCATTGGCATTCTCCTCTTTGCCAGCTTCCTAGTATGTATAATACAATGCTGTATTATGTTAATGTTTTTAAAAAAAATTATGTTTTTAAAAAAATTAAATTATTTTTCTTTTCTTTAACTTATTGCCATACTTTAATTCAATTGGACCGAATCGTAGTTTTAGTATGGCCAAAACTGTTTTAATGTTTTCAAAGTTTGTTAAAATTATTTTTCTCTGTTCTTTAACTTATTGCCATACTTTAATTCAATTGGACGAATCGTTTTTTCAGTAGGGCCGAATTTTCTTTCAAGTTGGGTAGTATATATATATATATATATATATATATATATATATATATATATATATATATATATATATATATATATATATATATATATATATATATATATATATATATATATATATATATATATATATATAAATGCTGTAGTCGGAAGGTATTTGGAAGAGGTAATACTTTGTTCCAACTATTAAAATATTGTCATTTGTATAGCTGACTTGGGCCGAATTATCTTGCAAATAAACACCGAATTCCGACAGGTTCTATGATATTGAATGGTACGAACTAATCGAGCACGCCTATCGAAATCGAAGAGCAACGTGATCCTAGCAAAGTACTACTTGTAGATTTGTTGTCTTAATAATTTCATACAAAAGCAAGTTAGCTGGCGGTTTCAATAATTATTTAATGCTAAAGATGGCGGCTATAAAACACGAGGCTGAAGATGGACCTTGTTGTCCAATTTGTTTGGAACAGTTCAACATACCCAGACAGCTGCCGTGCGCTCACTCCTTTTGTGAGAAATGTTTACAGTCTCACATAACAACTGAGGCTGCCAAGCATGAGAAACTTAGATATGTTAAATGTCCGGTATGTAGAAACTCTGCAAGTCCATCCATTAAGGACAGACTGACCAGTGAATGGGCGACATTGTTTCCTGTCAACTCAGTTTTGCAATCGATCTTAACAGCGAAATCGAAAGTAGATCGTTTGTGTGATGCTTGTAACAATGAGGGTGTCACTGTCCCGGCTGAAGGGTTTTGTGTAATGTGCAAGGAGTCCATGTGCCAAGATTGTTTACAAGTACACAGGAAGCTGAAAATGTTAAAGGATCATACTGTTATTAGTGTTGAGGAATTAGCGTGTAATACAGAAAATGTTATGAAACTTGCAGAAGGCTTTACCTTTTCGGAACATCATGGAGAAGATATAAAATACTATTGCAAAGATCACAAGGTTCCCTGTTGTGCTACATGTTTCTTCCGCGGTCATAAAATTTGCTCTAAGGTCATCGACTTGAAAGAAGAAATTCCTGCTCTCCTGTCCGAAAATAAACCAGTGGAAATAATTGCAGATATGAAGAAAATCGAGTCCCATCTAAAGAAATTTATGGAGATGAATGAGTCCAGTGTTAATAATCTTGAGACACAAGTCAATGGACTGACCGCTGAAATCAGAAAAATAAGAAAAGAAATAAATGACATTCTAGACAAGTTAGAGGAAAACGTGAAGACTGAGGGAAACAGAATTTACAAAGAAGAAGTTATCAGGATACAGGATGAAAATCATCAGTGCTTGTCACTAATTCATGCTGTCAGAAGTTCTCACTATCTCTTTGAAGCTGTAGATAAATATGGAAGCAATTTGCAAAAGTTTCTGATGGGGGAAAAGATGAAGTCGCAATTACATACCTATTGCAATCTGGTTGGAGAAAAGTACGAGAAAACTGAGACAATAAGATTTCAAGTGCAATTAGCACCTTCAATAAAATCCATTTTGTCCCTTTCTTTGTCAGAACTGGGGAAGGTTGCAACTACTACCATTTCCAACACTGTACCACTAGCATGTTTGCTGAGACCAATGAAAGACTGTAGGGTGGAAGGAGTTGAAGTAATTGATCTTAAAGTCCCTACTGATTATGAACCAGGGTATACTGGTGTCACATTTCTCCCTGGAGACAGACTGATGATTGCTGATTGTGCCAATAGGCAATGCATCCTACTAAACTCTTCCTATCAGTTCATTACAACTCATACACTAACAGGTAAGCTATGGAACATCTGTGTACTGGATGACCAGGAGGTGGCGGTGTCCTTGTATAATGAGAATAAAATCCAGATCCTGTCAGTGATTGGTGACATCATCAGGCCAGTCAGAATGATAACAACCAAATATAATTGTAATGGATTAGCAGCTGCTGGGAAAGGGGAGATGGTAGTGAATGGTTGCTTAGGTAATAAAAAGAGTCACTGGAGTCTGATTAAAACGAGAGGAGATGTAATGTGTACTCATCAATATGACTCCCCAGATAAATACTTTAACTACATAGCTCTGAATAACATGAAAACACGAGTGTATGTTAATGTGTTTGCTATGAATTCACTTCTCTGTTTTGACATCGAGGGCAAGAAGCTGTTTACCTACAGTCCTGACAATCTTAGGGTTACCATGGGAATAGCTGTGGACAGATATGACAACATTTATATTCTTGGAAACAATTCTAACAACTTGCATCAGCTGTCTTCAGATGGGTCTGTCAAACAGGTTGTGAATATAGGAGTGCCGAAATCTCCGAGGGCAATTTGCATTAACCAGACTAAGGATATCTTAATCATCACAAATACTTCAAATACTGAGAGAAGAAAACTACACATTTATGAGTTGAACTAAATTTAACAGAATGTCACTTTGGTGCTGCATTTCTGTAAAGTTAAGCATGACCTATGAAAACAAAAAATACATATGAAAGTTCTTTTGTATATATATGCATGTATGCCATATTAACAAAATGCATATTGAAGTACTTATGTGAAACAAAATCAATATTCAAAGGAACATAAATCCAGAGGAAATCTCGTTTGAGCTGTTGTTGCACTTGCTTCCATATGATTGACATAGGTGTGTTGGCTATTATACTGTGTAGATATAGCATGCAGTATTTCTAACTATTCTTCTTCTTCTTATTATTATTATTTTTATTATTATTTTCATTATTATTACTATTATTGATATTATTATTAGTTCATGTATTATTATTATTATTATTATTATTATTATCATTATTATTATTATTGATATTATTAGTACATGTAGTATTATTGATATTTTTTATTATTGTTATTATTATTATTATTATTCTTATTATTATTGATATTATTAGTACATATAGTATTATTGATATTATTATTATTATTATTATTATTGTTCTGTTGTTGATTATCATCTAACTATTATTGATTATTTTTATTATTCAGTTAATTATTGATAATTGCCATCTTAATTATTGTCTGCAGATGGATATGTGACTCATTGGAATGAAACTTAAAACTAAAATCAATAATTTCTCTTTTTTTGTATATCATACTATACATATTTACGTAATAAATTTTATAAATAAAGATCAGTCATATAACATGAAACAATTTCTTCAAATGATATGCATCCTTTAAAAGCTTGATGTTGTGTAGAATGTCAAATGTGCATGCTAATGACAAGGAGTATAATGCAATGAACCAGACTGATTTATAAAATCTCTAGCATTGTAAATATTAGGAAATCCAGAAATAAAGCATGTCAAATCTTCATTGTTTTTTGTAAACATCTTGATCTAAATTATCACCAGCCTTAATTTATTGGTCACAATCTGTCTGTCTCTGTCTCAATACATCTAATTTTGTTAGCACAATATAAGCAACAAAAGAGCAAAGCAGTTACCAGATGAATTTAGTAGCATTATAGCCCATGATGTGACAATTCATATATGGCACTGATAATACAAATATTTTCGTATAATTAACTACATGTATCATGTGACAATTTCATATATGGCTCACAACCCAAATAATTATTATAATTAACTACATGTATGATGTAACACTTTCATATATGGTTCAAAGCTCAAATATTTCTTATAATTAACTACATGTATGATGTGACAATTTCATATATGGCTCACAACTCAAATATTTCTTATCATTAACTACATGTATGATGTGACACTTTCATATATGGCTCACAACTCAAATATTTCTTATAATTAACTACATGTATGATGTGACACTTTCATATATGGCTCACAACTCAAATATTTCTTATAATTAACTACATGTATGATGTGACAAAAGGTTAGTGTTAGGAATAGTTGGCCTGGTGTCAGGATAATGTGACTGGGCGGGACATACTACATGCCTGCAGCATGATGCCCCAGTGCTAGACAACATTATGAACTGCCTCGCTGCATACATTGAGCGATCTCGATGATGTAAGTTATGTCTTGTATCAAGTACAAAGCCATCTTAATGAAGCATGTTATTTCAAAATCTTTGCTTAACTTAACCCTGCACTGTTGTTTCCCAGAAATGTTTCTCTCTACGGCATAAATGTAAATGCAACAATACCGTCATTGTCTGGGACAAGAAAAAGGTATGTTTTTCTAACTGAGAATTGGACATGGCACTATATTCCTAATGTTTTGGCATTATATAACTTTGGTATGTGCCTGGAAAAGACACTTGACCCCAATTGCTTTGGCAATATATAAAAGTGGTATGTGCCTGGAAATGTGGTCTGTCCAAATTGCTTTATATATATATATATATATATATATATATATATATATATATATATATATATATATATATATATATATATATATAAATGGCATGTGCCCCGAAAAGGCAGTTTGTCCAAATTGCTTTGGCATTATATAACCATGGCATTTCTCCACAAGGGATTTTGATTGTAACCAGCATAGGTCAAGAAACTTCAATATATTTTGATGCAAAATTTGGATTTAATATTTTTGTCTACAATTATGTATGCCTTTCAATATTTTTGTCTACTTTTTATTGTCAGTGTGGAGTTATTGTGGATAGTTATTGGCCTTGTGGATTAGAGTACCTTCATGATCATGATGACAAAGCCTACTATACATATGGCATGAACTTTATTGAACATGTCATTTTTCTATGGTTGAATGAGTTTGTAATGTCTTACCACAAAACCTACTATACATATGGCTTGTAGTCATTGAACATTATAGTATAGTATGCCTTAATCATTTCCAAAAAAAAAAACATTCCACACCTTTTTAATAAACTGACCATTGTGGAGTGCATACTGGCCCAACTAGCAATGTGATTGGTAATGTTTAAATCATTTACTAAAATGAGGAAAGTTACAATTTATGTTGAAAAGCTGATGAAGCCATCTATAATCTATAATAATCTCTAATAAAATAACTGTAATGTAAAAGAATTTTTCAAAAGTCTTTTTTTTCTCTTGGATTCAATAATCATTGATTGATATGTGGTGGCCTATACAAAGACATCTAGATGAACGATTTATATGTGGTGGCCTATACAAAGACATCTAGACGAATGATTTATATGTGGTGGCCTATACAAAGACATCTAGATGAATGATTTATATGTGGTGACCTATACAAAGACATCTAGACAAATGAATTATCTGTGGTGGTTTGTACAAAGACAATCCAAATGAATGATTATCTGTGGTGGTATGTACGAAGACAATGCAAATGAGTAATTTATCTGTGATAGTATGTACAAAGTCAAATTATTTTGACATATGCTTGATTTTTCACAGATAATCAACATTATTTACATGAATGGACAGCAGTAAAGTATAACTAAGAAATGGCATCATAGGTTAAGAGAAATCAAAACTGCCTGTGATTGTACAGAAATTTTTAATGTTTATGAACTTATTTTCCATGGAGCTACAAATGTATGCTACATGTAGAACTAATATGCATAGTAACCAGTATTTAGTTATACCCAATCATGTATATTAGTGTTCTAACAGTGATTAGGTTATATTATTTCAACAGTACCTGGATAATCCAGGACAGGTCCACTTCACTATATTCATGACATGTACAATAACAGAACATTAATGACAGAAGGAAACAACTACTGACAGATTGTGTAGATGTAAATTCTTTTGTGAATCTCTTTTGCATACCTTAATCAAATTATATTATGTCTTTTCATTATTATTTGAGATGCTAAGATGCAGTGTGACTTGGAAATCTGTTTTTTATGGTTATGATATGTCTTGAGTATCATTCTCATTGGCTTTGTATACTTTTATTATTTTTTGAGTATCACATATTGGCTTGTTTTTGTACTTTTGGTATTGTTTAAGTATCACACATTGGCTTGTTTGTATACTTTTGGTATGGTTTGAATATCACTCATTGGCTTATTTTTATACTTTTGGTATGGTTTGAGTATCAATCTCATTTGCTTGTTTTCATACTTTTGGTACGGTTTGAGTAGCACTCATTGGCTTGTTTTTGTACTTTTGATATGGATTGAGTATCATGGATTGGCTTGTTTTTATACTTTTTGTATGGTTTGAGTATCACATCTTGGCTTGTTTGTATACTTTTGATATGGTTTGAGTATCACTCTTTGGCTTGTTTTTGTACTTTTGGTATGGTTTGAGCATCACACATTGGCTTGTTTGTATACTTTTGGTATGGTTTGAGTATCAATCTCATTTTCTTGTTTTTATACTTTTGGTATGGATTGAGTATCACTCATTGGCTTGTTTTTATACTTTTTGTATGGTTTGAGTATCTCTCTTTGGCTTCTTTTTGTACTTTTGGTATTGTTTGAGTATCACACATTGACTTGTTTTTATACTTTTGGTATGGTGTGAGTATCACTCATTGGCTTGTTTGTATACTTTTGGTATGGATTGAGTATCACTCATTGGGTTGTTTTTATACTTTTGGTATGGTTTGAGTATCAATCTCATTTTCTTGTTTTCATACTTTTAGTATGGTTTGAGTAGCACTCATTGGCTTGTTGTATACTTTTGGTATGGTTTGAGTATCAGTCTCATTTTCTTGTTTTTATACTTTTGGTATGGATTGAGTATTACTCATTGGCTTGTTTCTATACTTTTTGTATGGTTTGAGTATCTCTCTTTGGCTTCTTTTTGTACTTTTGGTATTTTTTGACTATCACACATTGGCTTGTTTTTATACTTTTGTTATGGTTTGAGTATCACTCATTGGCTTGTTTGTATACTTTTGGTATGGATTGAGTATCACTCACTGTCTTGCTTGTATACTTTTAGTATGTTTTGAGTAGCACTCCATTGGCTTGTTTTTATACTTTTGGTATGGTTTGAGTATCACATCTTGGCTTGTTTTTATACTTTTGGTATGGTTTGATTATCACATCTTGGCTTTTTTTTTACTTCTGGTATTGTTTGAGTATCACTCATTGGCTTGTTTTGATGCTTTTGGTATGGTTTGAGTAGCACTCATTGGCTTGTTTTTTTACTTTTGGTATGGATTGGATATCACTCATTGGCTTGGTTTTTATACTTTTGGTATGGTTTGAGTATCATTCTCAATGCCTGTATTTGTAATTTTGAGTTTGAGTATTACATCTTGGTTTGTTTTGATGATTTGGGTATGGTTTGAGTATCACTCATTGGTTTGTTTTTATCCTTTTGGTATGGTTTGAGTATCAATAGCTTTGGCTTGTTTGTATACTTTTCTTCATATGGTTTGAATATCATTCTCTTGGCTTGTTTTTATATGTTTGGTATAAATTGAGTATCAATAGCTCTTTGCCTTGTGTTTTTAAAAATATGTTTTGATATGGTTTTAGCTCTGGCTTGTTTTTGTAATTATGGTATTGATTGAGTATCATTCTCTTTGGCTTGTCGTTATCATTTTGATATGATTTGAGTATCATTTTCATTGACTTGTTCTACTACTTTTGGTCTGGTTTGAGTATCATTCTCATTGGATTCTTTTTATAATTTGGTATGGTTTGAGTATCATTCTCAGTGCATGTATTTATACTTTTGGTATGGTTTGAGTATCAGTCATGGACTTGTTTTTACACTTTTTGTATGGTTTGAATATCATTCTCAATGCCTGTATTTGTTATTTTTGTATGGTTTGAGTATCACATCTTGGCTTGTTTTCATAATTTTGGTATGGTTTGAGTATCACTCATCAGCTAGTTTTCATACGTTTGGTATGGTTTGAGTATCAATTAGTTTTGTGCTTGTTTTTAAACTTTTGGTATGAATTGAGTATCATTCTCATTGACTTGTTTGTATACGTTTCTTTGTATCGTTTGAATATCATTCTCTTGGCTTGTTTTTATATGTTTGGTATAAATTGAGTATCAATAGCTCTTTGCCTTGTTTTTTTTAATACGTTTTGATATGGTTTTAGTATCAATAGCTCTGGCTTGTTTTTTGTAATTTTGGTATGGATTGAGTATTATTCTTTTCGGCTTGTTTTTATGTTATGGCTTGAGTATCATTCTCATTGCATGTATTTGTACTTTTGGTATGGTTTGAGCATCAGTCATTGGCTTGTTTTTATACTTTTGGTATGGCTTGAGTATCATTCTCAATGCCCGTTTTTGTTATACTGATAAGGTTTGCATATCACATCTTGGCTTCTTTTCATAATTTTGGTATGGTTAATATTGGCTTGTTAATATTCTTTTGATATGGTTTGAGTATCAATCACTTTTGGACTTGTTTTTATATTTTTGGTATGAATTGAGTATCATTATCTTTGGCTTGTTTTTATACTTTTCTTCATATGGTTTGAATATCATTCTCTTTGGCTTGTTTTTATACTTTTGTATGGATTGAGTATCACTCTTTGGATTGGTTTTATACTTTTGGTATGGTTTGAGTATCACACCTTGGCTTGTTTTCATACTTTTGGTATGGTTTGAGTATCATACACTGGCTTGTATTTATACATTTGGTATTGTTTGAGTATCATTCTCATTGACTTGTTCTAATACTTTTGGTATGGTTTGAGTATCATTCTCATTAGCATGTTCTGATACTTTTGGTATGGTTTGAGTATCAATCTCCTTTGCTTGTTTTTATACTTTTGGTATGGTTTGAGTATCATTCTCAGTGCCTGTGTTTGTATTTCTTGTATGGATTGAGTATCATTCTCTTTTTTATAATTTTGATATGGTTTGAGTATCATTCTCTTTGGCGTATTTATCCTTTTGATATGGTTTGAGTATCAAACACTTTTGGGCTTGTTTTTATACTTTTGGTATGAATTGAGTATCATTGTCTTTGGCTTGTTTGTACACTTTTCTTCGTATTGTTTTTGGATATCATTCTCTTTGGCTTGTTTTTATACTTTTGGTTTGATTTAAGTATCAATTGCTCTTTGGCTTGTTTTTTTAAAATACGTTTTGGTATGCTTTTAGTATCAATAGCTCTAGCTTGTGTTTATACTTTTTTATGGTTTGAATATCATTCTCATTGGCTTGTTTTGATACTTTTGGTAAGGTTTGAGTATCATTCTCTTTGGCTTTTTTATATGTTTGGTATGATTTGAGTATCAATCACTTTTGGTCATGTTTTTATACTTTTGGTAAGGTTTGAGTATCAATCTCATTGGCTTCTTTTTATTTTTTGGGTATGGTTCAAGTATCACACATTTCTTGTTTCTATACTTTTGGTATGGTTTGAGTATCATTCTCTTTGGCTTTTTTATATGTTTGGTATGATTTGAGTATCAATCACTTTTGGTCATGTTTTTGTACTTTTGGTATGAATTGAGTACCATTATCTATGGCTTTTTTGTATACCTTTCTTTGTATGGTTTGATTATCATTCTCTTTGGTTTGTGTTTATACTTTTGGTATGGTTTTAGTATCAATAGCTGTGGCTTGTTTTGGTTCTTTTGGTATGGATTTAGTATCACTCATTGGCTTGGTTTTATACTTTTTGTATGGATTTAGTATCACTCATTGGTTTGTTTTTATACTTTTTGTATAGCTTGAGTATCACTCATTGGCTTGTTTTTGTACTTTTGGTATGGTTTGAGTATCACTCATTGGCTTGTTTTTACACTTTTCGTATGTTTTGATTATCACTCATTGGCTTGTTTTTATACTTTTGGTATGGTTTGAGTGTCACTCATTGGCTTGTTTTTATACTTTTGGTTTGGTTTGAATATCACTCATTGGCTTGTTTTGATACTTTTGGTATGGTTGGAGTATCATTCTCATTGGATTGTTTTTATACTTTTGGTATGGTTTGAGTATCACTCTTGGGCTTGTTTTATACTTTTTGTATGATTTGAGTATCACGGATTGACTTGTTTTTAAAAAAAATACTTTTGGTATTGTTTGAGTATCAATAGCTCTATGGCTTGTTTTTTATGCTTTTGGTATAATTTGAGTATCAATAGCTCTGACTTGTTTTTGTACGTTTGGTATGGTTTGAGTAGCATTCTCTTCGGCTTGTTTTTATACTTTTGGTATGGTTTGAGTATCATTCTCTTTGGCTTTTAGTGTTTTAGTATTGATCTTACTGGCTTGATTTTAAGCTTTTGGCATGTGTTGATCTTCCATTCGATTAATTGTATGTTCTTGCATGTTTTACGTATTCTTTCCATTGGACCAATCTGATGATTTTGGAATGTTTGGAGTAGTCCTTCCATGTGATCAATCATATGATTTTGGCATGTTTTGAGTATTTCTTCAATGGATCAATCATATGATTTTGGTATGTTTGGCTAAGATGCCAGTGAATGGATTTTAAGCTTTTGGCGCATTTTGAATATGGCTTTCATTGGATTAATTGTATGATTTGAGCACAACTTGAGTGTTGATTCTGTTGGAGTATGTGTTTTTGTCATGTTTTACGTATTGCTTCCATTAAATTACATTTATGCCTTTGGTATGCTTTATCATTCTCATTGCATATTGAAGAGTATAATGGAAACATTACACAGTTTGTTGTAAAACAAAATCGGAAAATACAAAACATTCTATTTTGTGCAAACTAAATAAATGAAATTACCAGCAAACTGAGAAATTCTACTTTAGAAAGGGTACTTGATGCAATGCAATCAAAATCATGCACACATGATAAAATTGGAATATTTGTTCTTTTCATATATTTTGCTTCAGTATTTAATGCTCTGGAAAGGATCACTTTTATATGATGTTGAATGAATTACTTCTATTCAAAAAAGAGGTAATAATGCTAAAGAGTGTGTGTGTGTGTGTGTGAGGAAGAGAAACTGGTATTTCTAGCTTTGAAAAGCTCTCATAACGCTACGATGTCTGCAGTGTGGCAGTTTATAGTGTTGTTAGCAGTGTGGCAGTTTATAGTGATGTCTAGCACTGTGGCAGTTTATAGTGATGTCTAGCACTGCGGCAGTTTATAGTGATGTCTAGCACTGTGGCATCATGCCGAAAGTATGATGCATCGCCTAGTTACGTTATCCTGATACCAGACTTACCAGGCCTAATACTAACCTCCTAATGCTGAGCTCTTAGCAAGGCAGCTGCTGGTACCATTTTTAGAAGTCTTTAGTATGACTCGGTCGGGGTTCTAACCCACGATCTCACGCGTCTGAGACGGTAGCTCTAACCATTAGGCGATTGGAGCTGGCTCTCAAAAAGTAATGACTAATTAGTGTTCTGTAAAGCGTTACTTTGAAAGAATTACTGCTGTTTAATGGTCAAGTCCTCCGGTTATTATTGCCGCGTATTTAGGGTCAAAGCGTTTACGTATCGGATGGTAGTAGACATGATCTAGAATCAACTGAAATGAAGTTGAAGACTTGATCCTGAAACACTTCCAATACATATTGATTAAAAAAGGTTTTGCCAAAATGTTTTAACCATCGTAACTTCTTAAAGGCACCTGTAGTAGTCTACTATTAGGGTTTAGTAGACTGTTCCCTGACTATTAAACAATGCATAACGGTAGTGTCTGTCAAAAACGATCATCGACAGAAAAAACTTAATGTTGTATAACAATGTGGTACAATATTCACCATTACTGAATATGTCGGTTTCTTTAATTTCATATCAATTTAAACTTCAACATTTTCAATGATGCAATTAAAATGATTGATTGATCGAATAACTTGTTACTATGTTTCGACATTGCAATATCTGGTTACGAAATATTCTTGAACACTGCACTTGAAATAAATCTTTTTGGGACCGATCTAGTGGCCTAGTGGCTAGAACTCCAGCCTCGGATGCGAGAAGTTGCGGGTTCGAACTTCGGCCGAGTTAGATTGAAGAATTATAAATAATGGTACTAACAACTGCCTCGTTTGGTGCTCTGCATTATCAAGAGGTTAGTGCTAGGACTGGTCGGCCTAGTGTCAGGATAATGTGACTGGGTGGGTCATGATGGAATGTCTCCATCGTCATGCCCCAGTGCTAGACATCACTATAAACTGCCAAACTGCAGAATGGTAGCGATATCACTGAACAAATTGTGATGCTCCGTTAAAACCCAACACACACACATACACACACACACACACACACACAAACACACACAGCGCGCGCGCGCGCCTTGACGCAACATAGAAAGTTGTTAGATATTTCTGGACCCCTCCATAACTGTTAAATATTTAAATTTGTATCTGCCGTTGCTTTGATCTGTATAACTCGGCTCATCAACCCATCGTAGCGTGCTATGCTATTTTATTATTCGCAAATATTTTACTTGTCTGTCTCAAACTGCCATGAATTATATTGAACATAAATGAACTAAATAATGACAATTGCATACACTTAAGATCCATTGACATTATTGGAACAGAAAGACTATTTGAAATATACAAAATTTATATGTTAAATATCAATTGATTTTGCTCTATAAAAATAAACTGTCATATACTTTGACAAATTGTAACGAACACATTTCATAAAGGAAATGTCATGTACATATATCTGAATAAAATTATAATTATTTCAGTGGTGGTTCAGCGACATGTTTCACAACCAATACATTAAAATCATTTAATTCTTTCATCAATAAATGTAAACAAATACTGTATATTACATACTTTGGGAAAAGCTTGAAAAGTTTCAAATATAGTGTGAAAAGCTAAAGAAACCAAGGTTTCGGAAAAGGTATTAAAATTAAAATTAGTTTCCAAGAGCAATTTCATTCGATGATAAATAGTGTACAATTAAAAGGTATACTATTATATCTGATAGGCAATATGCAAATTACACAGAATTAACGTGCATTTGGGTTTCGCAAAAGGCTGATTTATATAGTTATTTATATAACATTTTTGCATTCTAATTTATATAAGGTTAATAACGTACATATCAGACTTTAAGATTATTGATCTTAAATGGCTCTAAAGTTGTTTTGCATTCTGAAGCGTCATAAGGTTTGCCTTCTTGTTTTGCAATAGCAATTCCTAGAGGTGGTAGCTTTGGCAACATCTCTAGTTTTAACATAAACAACCAATACAAAATTCGATATGGACAGTGATCCAAATAATAAATTTTCTTTTTCTTTCTTATGTTCACTTTTCTATTATATCAATATCATCCGTTTGTTGGAGGCCATTGCTTCTGTACATTGTCATCGTCGATGGAATCTACGTTTGATGAAAGCTGATCATTTATCTCTTTATCTTCAATAAATCGCACTGTAATCAATGTGATCCAATGTTCTTTTGTGCAAAGGTGCAAAGTTGACAAACAACGTATTTAATTTGTATATCTGCATTATACTCAATTGCACAAACATCCAAACAATGTATGTGATTTGGATGTTTAACGTAGCTTTAACAGTCACTACGATGTCTGCAATGTGGCAGTTTAAAGTGATTCTAGGACTGGGGCATCATGCCGCAAACATGTGGCATGATGTCCGACCCAGCCACATTCTCCTGCCACCAGGCTCACCAGTCCTAACACTAACGTTATAATGCTGAGCGCCAAGCGAGGCAGCTTTTAGCACCATTTTTATAAAGTCTTTGATATGACTCAGTCAGGGATTGAATCAATGACCTCCCACATCCAAGGTGAATGCTCTAACGAATAGGCCACCGTAGCGGTCATATCCAGAAACTACCTCTTTGGTTATGTTGGTGGATATTTGCAAGATTGTAATTACTATTAGTGTTCAGTTTTATATGCTGCTTGTTTACTAGTGGTTATTGTGTGGCGTTTTCTTTGTGTCTTTCTAAGCTTAATGAAGTTACCTCAAACAATAGTAATTTGTGGGCTATTTTATTGTGCAATTTCATTTATTTCGTTCATAATTTTTCTTTTGGATGCACTGTAAAAGATTCCAGATGTCGCTGTAACGTAATATAAATAGAAGTACTGCTTAGACATGCTACCTTTTTAGCATACTAAACCAAGTAAATGAAAGTCAACATAAAGAAATTGAAAGTCACTTACAGGAGTCAAGTAATTGTCACTAGATGTAGCTGCAGATGACTAATTAATTAATTAATTAATTGTTAATAATCGTTAATAATCATTATCCATTTGCAGTTGCTGTAAATACATTTTTGACTTATCAAATAATTTAATAAATTTAATCAATATAAATTATTAATGAGAACATTAAAGGTTACAGTAGAGGAGACGATGTTGAACAGATTTTGTGACATACTATTAAAGGCACTTATTAAATGGATATACGAAACAGGCTAACAAATGTAGACTGAGATGAAAAGAAACGTGTTGATGCTAAAGTAAGGGAAAGCCACCCATTATCAATGTAAAAGTTTAGAAACATAGAATTAACCTAAAATTAAAACAAAACATTAGTATGAATCAATGTTTGAAATATTTCCTAAACTTTTCAAGAAAAATAAAGTTAAGAGTTTAATTGGTATAGCGTGAGTAGAATCGAAACTTAAACGAGTTCTAATGTGAATCAATTCAAGATTTGTGGCAATAAAGAGAATGTTTCTCCTATAGATAATATAGATGAAGGCGTGAAAGTTTATGGAGTAAATTGAGCACATTTTATCTATCTGAATCAGAGTATTTTTCACCGATGGATGAATAAAACTGAATGATCGTTGGTCCTTCTAAGCACAAAAAATATAAGAGAAACAGGACGCAACAGGAAAAGACAATAATTGCAAGAAAACCTCAAAAATAGTCAAAATAATTGTGACGTAAGAAACTATCAAACAAAGCTAGATGAACGCAAACATGATATTATAATGAACGAACGCTAATGACTTTCGAAGTCAGACAAAACAACGACTTTGTCTCTTGCAAGGGGCCCCGAGTGGTCGAGTGGTCTAAAGCGCTCTCCGTTACGGATCACTGCCATCTCACCTGTCTGCGTGTGTTTGAGTCTTAGATTCGGCTAATGTATTTCTGTGAGAAAGCTTGCCAGTAGCTTCTCGTGGGTCGGTGGTTCTTTCCGGGGGTTTTCCGGGTTCTTCCTCCACCGTTAATACTGGCGGCCATGTATAGCCTATATTAAGCTGAAAAATGGCGTTAAACCATAGAAAACAAACAGAAAAACAATTGTCTCTTGCAGTGAAGCAGGATTAACTGTAGTAGACTGATAGATGAAGGTACACAACAAAACAAGCATGATATGATAAGAGAAGCAGCGCCGATGCAAAGCATTTTGATGTCCTAGGCGAGATCAAATATCTGCCCCCCCCCCCCCTTCCACTCAAGACCTCCCCCACCCGCCCATCATGAAATAAACCCTTAGCCCAGCGCCCAATGCGTTTGCCTATTTCGCCTAGCGGAAGCGCCGGCCCTGAAGAGAAGCTAGGTCCTGCAACAATGATGGCAAAGGAATCAACAGTTCCAACGTCGAAGATTAAAACGTCAAAGACTATGTAAAATTCGGAAGGTACGATAAATGTATCAAAATAGTCACGACAATATTGAATATTAATAACTTTGAAGACGAATTCAGTGCATCTACTGATGATTTCGAGGCAGTTGATGATATACACATATCAGCGAGGGTAATAAATGCAACAAAAGCTAAATAATTAATAATAGAAATAACAAAAAAATATTACATTTCAGTCATATTTAGATGCTGTTATGATTAATTTATATTAATATATTAATTGCCGACACAAAAGCACGCGTGCGACTGAAAATGGATGTCCATAGAACAAATAAAAGCAATATATTTGAACCTAATTATTGTTAGTTTTATTTTAGTTGATGAAATTTGTTTTAAAACGCTGCTTTCAATCCCTCCTCCGGCCACAACTCCTTTACATGAAGCAGAATGGATACGTGGTATTGCAGATTTAACAAAATAATGTTAATGAGAGACGGGTACATGAAAATATTAATTTAAACACGCGAGAAACAGTCCAATGTCAAAAACCAGTCTAATAAAACGGCGGGCACTCTAACATCATCTAATTACACAAAATTAACTTCTAGAAAAATGTCGACAGATATGAGATAAGTGCTGGTGAAGTGATAATTAAGATGGCCCCAGGCATATTGCATCATGCTAAATATATAGAAATATATGCATATAATGCCATGCTTGTATGGTAATTAGCACAATCGGAATTTGTAGTATCACAGTCAAAATATACACGAATATACATAATTGGAATATTACATTAAACTATTAATTTAAACCCGTTGCTTTAATCTTTCTTCTATCTCCAAAGCTTCTAACTTTTCCTGTTTTTCCCTTTCTATCTTCTCTCTCTCTGCGCCTCTTTCCTATTCTATCCTTTTCCTTTCGGCCTGTTTTTACTAGTTCTATCTTTTCTTTTTCAAAAAACATTCTCTTTTCTTCTGCATCCCGTTCTAGTTCTACGTTTTCCCTTTCGGCTTGTTTTTCTAGTTCTATCAACTCCCTCTTATCTTCCCTTTCCTGTGCCCCCTGGTCTATTTCCCTAGCATGTTCTTCCTGAGTAAATTTCCTTAAACGTTCACCCTTATACCCAAGCTCTTTGCCTAAGGCAACCAAGTCCTTAAGGGATGACATGACTACTAGTGATATAACAAATATAATATTAAAGACTAGACTAACCTTATCTTCTCGATGAAGGCAACCAAAACAATACTTTTAATGTGTTTATACTGGACCCACCGAACAAGCAAAAATAACTAAAATAACCAAAAACTTGAAAAAATGTTGTCAAGAAGTTCACACTTAAATATAAACAATTAGTGTAGACTTTCACAAGCAAGATGATGACAACTCACCTAATCTAAAGATCCCACTTCTGGCCTCATTGTCGCAGAATTGTAACCAAGTGGGTATTGGATTAAATTAATAATTCAAAACACAATGTGTGCAAGATGAAAATGTATTAACTTAACTAATAAAGAAAAATGTATGATGTAAAAATACAGTGATTTTCACACACAATCAATATACAATTGATCCAATCACTCTAAACTAACATTCATTCATTGACAAAAAACCAGTAATTTATATCTCTGATATACAGATTCAAGAAACCTCGGTTTCAAATAATAGTACACAATAAGATATTCATATAGTTTCACGTATAGACTAGGCTTGGGATTCAAAGAATCTCAAGTTTTCAAATACATTTCAAGTGTTCTGCACTATAAGTAAGATTCACAAATCTCCTGGAATTCACCTAAGGTTTAAAATAATCTCATGTAAATACAAATATACCAATTGAAACAATTGTAACAGAATTGTTACCGAGAGGAGGGTGGACCAAATGAACAATACAAACACAATTTGTGAAAGAAAATATAAATTTATGTAATAAATTATAAATGAAAAAAATACAGATGTAACAACACAATAATTCATGCACTCAACCCACAATTACACTCACAACCATTCACAATACATGAACAAATTAAATAACAATACAAAAGGAATCACAGATGTAAAGGGATCTCTTGGATTATACACAGATCCAAGAATCCTTTACGAAAGTTAAATAAATGCAAGTATGATTTACGGAAAAAAATAAACACAAACGACAAACTATCTATCGCACGATGGATTGTGATAACTAGCACGATCATATACTTGTATTCAATCAAGTTGCTAGCTTTTATTGATATCTATGTGATCACTTGAAATATTATTGTGATCTGACATAAGCATGCAAATACAACAATGTATTAAATTATATTACAATTTCAATACACCTATGTGTCTCCCCTGTATAACCGCACGATTCAGCAACAGTTGAATCGTCTCCCAGTTTCCCCGAAAACCTAGGGTTGACCAATACTATTATCGGACATTTCCCTACACGGATCCACCACAGTTATACGTTCAGACAGCATACAACATCTACCCGAACCAACGGTTCCTCACTCCCCTAGATGTCGACCCGGACGTTTTACAACTCTAAGACAGCTCCGACACTCGGACTTCTAGCTTTCCGGATATTTACACGTTACACAGATGTTGACGAAAAGACAGTTCGACACACAGACAGATACTTCAATTCCGTTTGCACAAATTAACGGCACAAGCACATTCAGATATTTATACAGAGATGTTCCAGAACAAACAATAGATGTCCCACAACAAATCAGACGATATCAAAGACGTTTATCAAAAGATGGTATCAGATGTGTTAACAGCTACGGTATCAACGATGTTATTAGCAGCTACGGTATCAACGATGTTATTAGCAGCTACGGTATCAGAAACATTGTAACAACTACGTTAGCAGCTACGGTATCAGAGACGGTATCAACGATGTTATTAGATGCGCTATCAGTGATGTACTTCTACGGTATCAACGATGGAATCAGCTATAATAAACAAAACCAGACTAATAATAGTTGTCTCAAAAATAATCTAAGCCGTAGATTACGATATTGTATTTAAAGTCTAAAAGTGACTAGTAATTCCAAATAATCCACGTTCATTGCAATAAAGGCATCATTATACGAAATGATAATCTGAATAAAATTCACAATAAAACGAAATGTAAATTTAACACTCACCCCTTTGGCTGGAGATTTGCAAGACGAGGTTATCTATCCTTTGATTAGATATTTTGGTTCCCGTAAATAATTATGAGAAATACTTCGCCTTATATACTCTCAATAGGTGAACATAAATCACATCGAGCTTGCCGTGCACCACGTAAAACGAGTATTTCGGATTTCATGTAAATTACAAATTGGCACATGCAAATCGTTACACGCCACTTAATCACCCCAGGTAATGCGTGTACGACGAAATCAAGAAAATGGTGAGTTTCGTTTGCAATTCAAGAAGAGCAAAAATCAGTTCAATTTTCGCCTAATTCTGTGACAATACCTCCCCCCTAAGAATAAAAATGTACACATTTTTAAAACTAACACAGAATAGAAGAAAAATAACTACTGATGATATCTTACAACATTTACACTGGTTATACTACAAACTGGATTTTATTACTGGGCAAATTCATACAAATTTCCCATCATGCCCTACTCAAGTAGTCTGCGCCTATATTTTCAACTCCCCTTATTGACATTGTCGCTCTGTCTCTTGATGTATAACTTGAGCATGTTTGCATGGAATGTTTTTACAATACCGTCCATGTCAATTTTATAGTCCATGTCACCTTTTACTTCTTTAACTTCATATGGACCTTTCCACTGGACTAATAACTTATTCGAACTCGTTGGAAGAAGCAATAGCACCTGATCTCCCACAAGAAATGTCCTATTACGCGCTCTGCGGTTGTAATACTTGGCATATCTGCGCCCCGATTTAATCAATTCGTCACGTGCCATCTGGCATGTACTCTCAAGTTTATTTCTTAGATCTAACACATACTGGTAAGTCGTTTTTATTTCCTCGTTCGCGACATCACCAGTCCATAGTTCGCGTAGTATCCGCATCGGGCCTCGAACTGTCCTACCGTACAACAGTTCGAAGGGTGAAAACCCTAAACTTTCCTGCGGTACTTCACGGTACGCGAACAGAACAGCGTTTAAATAACGGTCCCAGTCTTGCGGACGTTCCGCGCACATCTTTCGTAGCATGCTTTTCAGGGTACCATTAAACTTCTCTACCAGTCCATTGCACATCGGATGGTATGGGGTAGTGTTCAGCTGTTTGATGGATAACAGCCTACTTATTTCACCCATGAGGTCAGAGGTGAATTGGGCACCACAATCAGTGAGGATTTCCTCTGGCACCCCTACCCTACTGAAGATATCAACTAATGCTTCAGCTACCCTTTCCGTTTCAATAGTTGGTAACGCTACGGCTTCGGGGTATCTGGTTGCGTAATCAACCAGAGTAAGTATTTACCGATTCTTTCTTTCGGTAACCGGGTGTATTGGTCCTACAATATCTACTGCCACTCTTTTAAACGGTGTATCTATTAATGGCATCTGTCCCAAGGGCACCCTTGTGACCCTTCCCTTACAGACGGTTTTCTGACATACGTCGCACGACCTACAGAACCGTGTGACATCGCCATTAACACCTGGCCAGTAGAATTCAGCGACTACCCTGCTAGTGGTCTTAGCCTTACCTAGGTGTCCTGCCATGCTTGACTCATGCGCCACCCTAAGTACTTGAGATCTATATCTCTGGGGTACGACCACTTGCCAATACTTCTTACCCTCCCGAGCGCTAAACTCCCTATGAATTAATCCGTTCTTGCGTACGAATCTAGAGCTACCCCCACGCTTGCAATGTTTAATCGCGCCGGACGTGATTTTCTCAACAATTGTTCTGATGGATTCATCACGTTCTTGCTCTTGTTTGAAATCATCACGGGAAATTCCTGAGATCGATTCAGGGACTATTAATTTATGAAACGCGGTTTTCTCTCGCCGTGTTTGCGCTCGCGTTTCGACTGCCTGGGCCAAAGGTATTTTAAAATCGGCCATGGTTGGAAGACGGGAACCTTCAACATTACCGATCGTCAGATCGTAAATAGGATTGTCCATACAAAGGGCATCAACAGTTCCCGTTAAGAAAGGTGTTTTTACTGTGATCCTTGCTACGGGAATGCGACCCATCGTCTGATCAAGTAACATACATGGGGATTCCCACCCGAGCATTTGGTTATCCTGCACGAGACTACGTTTGATCACTACGCCCGTACAACCAGTGTCACGCAATACCACGACTTCTCGACCGTTGACAAACCCTCTCGCGGATGGTACACGCGCTTCAGGAAATAAACACGTGCCAAGCGAATGAATACAAGGTTCTACCTGTACGATGTTATCAGTTATACCTTTACTTTGTATAGCCACTGCTACCTTATGTATAAGTGCCTTTCTTTTAGGACAGTCTTTTTGAACATGACCCAATGCATTACACAAGAAACACCGCACACGCTGAAAAACTGGATTCCCAACTGACCTTTTTACCTCAGCTGATTTTACAGGCTCCCTAGGCATAGGTCTTACAGACTGGTTTCCAGACTTAAAATTTTTTAAAACCACGTTCTGGGTTCCCCCATGAGCTTCGGCAAAAAAATCGGCTTGCTTAGCCATATCTTTTACGTTCGTGAAGACTTTCTCCTTCAGAAATTGATCTAATTCTCGCCCAACTGTATTAAATAATTGATCTCTGAGCAAGAAATCAGTCAACCCTTCAAACGTTTTCACCGCTTTGCCGCATTCAATCCACCGCTCAAAATAGTTCGCAATTCTGACGGTGAACTGACCAAAGGTTTCTCCCTTATCGGGTTTGCTATACCTGAACTTTTTACGAAAACCCTGTTCAGTGAGCTCGTACCTTTTGAGAAGTGCTTCCTTTAGGACGTCGTACTTAAACACATCGTCCCTAGGAAGTCGAGAGTATACATCCAGCGCTTTACCTTTTAAAAGCGCACTAAGATGCAATGCCCAGTCATTTTGACTCCACTTCTGGTTTTCGGCATACCGCTCAAACCGATTAAGATAACTATCCATGTTATCTTTTTCATCGTCAAAGGGAGGTAATTTGGGGCCCCTTAATTTGTTAGTGGCAGAATCGTGTTCTCTTCCAGATGTCGCTAATTCTACCTTACGCTCATGATCCCGTTGTTTTGCTCTTTCTTCTAACTCTAACATTTCTACTTTAGCTAGTTTATCTAACTCTATTCGCTTTTGCTCCGCTTCCATTTCCCATCCTATCCTATCCTTTTCGGCCTGCTTCTCTAATTCTATCTTTTCCTTCTCTAATCCTATCTTTTCTTTCTCAAAGGCCCATTTCCTATCTTCGGATTCCCTTTCTAATTCCCGTTTCCTTTCATCGGATTCCCTTTCTAATGCCCATTTCCTTTCTTCGGCCTCCCCCTTTTCCTTTTCTAATTCCCTATGTAATTCCCTTTTTCTTTCTTCGGCTTCCCTTTCTAATTCCCTTGCTCTTACCCTTTCTTCCCTTTCCCGGGCTTGTTCTTCTTGAATAAATTTCCTTAAGCTTTCACCTTCATATCCAAATTCTTTGCCTAAGGCAACCAAGTCCTTAAGGGATGACATGACAATTGTAATATGAATATAGATATATAACCAAACCAATAATTTAAACACGTTTATACTGGACACACGGACCTAGGTAAACTAAACAAAAATAAACTCCAACTAGAGTATTATCTTAACAGAAGGTCACGCTCAAATATAAACATTAAATGTATACCTTCACAAAAATGATTGACAGTTCACTTAATCCAACGATCCCACTTCTGACACCATTGTAACAGAATTGTTACCGAGAGGAGGGTGGACCAAATGAACAATACAAACACAATTCGTGAAAGAAAATATAAATTTATGTAATAAATTATAAATGAAAAAAATACAGATGTAACAACACAATAATTCATGCACTCAACCCACAATTACACTCACAACCATTCACAATACATGAACAAATTAAATAACAATACAAAAGGAATCACAAATGTAAAGGGATCTCTTGGATTATACACAGATCCAAGAATCCTTTACGAAAGTTAAATAAATGCAAGTATGATTTACGGAAAAAAATAAACACAAACGACAAACTATCTATCGCACGATGGATTGCGATAACTAGCACGATCATATACTTGTATTCAATCAAGTTGCTAGCTTTTATTGATATCTATGTGATCACTTGAAATATTATTGTGATCTGACATAAGCATGCAAATACAACAATGTATTAAATTATATTACAATTTCAATACACCTATGTGTCTCTCCTGTATAACCGCACGATTCAGCAACAGTTGAATCGTCTCCCAGTTTCCCCGAAAACCTAGGGTTGACCAATACTATTATCGGACGTTTCCCTACACGGATCCACCACAGTTATACGTTCAGACAGCATACAACATCTACCCGAACCAACGGTTCCTCACTCCCCTAGATGTCGACCCGGACGTTTTACAACTCTAAGACAGCTCCGACACTCGGACTTCTAGCTTTCCGAATATTTACACGTTACACAGATGTTGACGAACAGACAGTTCGACACACAGACAGATACTTCAATTCCGTTTGCACAAATTAACGGCACAAGCACATTCAGATATGTATACAGAGATGTTCCAGAACAAACAATAGATGTCCCACAACAAATCAGACGATATCAAAGACGTTTATCAAAAGATGGTATCAGATGTGTTAACAGCTACGGTATCAACGATGTTATTAGCAGCTACGGTATCAACGATGTTATTAGCAGCTACGGTATCAGAAACATTGTAACAACTACGTTAGCAGCTACGGTATCAGAGACGGTATCAACGATGTTATTAGATGCGCTATCAGTGATGTACTTCTACGGTATCAACGATGGAATCAGCTATAATAAACAAAACCAGACTAATAATAGTTGTCTCAAAAATAATCTAAGCCGTAGATTACGATATTGTATTTAAAGTCTAAAAGTGACTAGTAATTCCAAATAATCCACGTTTATTGCAATAAAGGCATCATTATACGAAATGATAATCTGAATAAAATTCACAATAAAACGAAACGTAAATTTAACACTCACCCCTTTGGCTGGAGATTTGCAAGACGAGGTTATCTATCCTTTGATTAGATATTTTGGTTCCCGTAAATAATTATGAGAAATACTTCGCCTTATATACTCTCAATAGGTGAACATAAATCACATCGAGCTTGCCGTGCACCACGTAAAACGAGTATTTCGGATTTCATGTAAATTACAAATTGGCACATGCAAATCGTTACACGCCACTTAATCACCCCAGGTAATGCGTGTACGACGAAATCAAGAAAATGGTGAGTTTCGTTTGCAATTCAAGAAGAGCAAAAATCAGTTCAATTTTCGCCTAATTCTGTGACAACAATAATTGGAATAAATATATGCTTCTTGACACTTGTACAGTCGCACGATTCATCCACTCATAAACCGCACAGTTTCACCACGTCCCTCGGGTTGACCCACTCTTGTATCGGCAGCTCGCCCCCTTCACGGATCCACTACATGTACGTAAACACGTACAGACAGCATACAG